>JARQZK010000160.1:117500-147521 GCA_030704885.1 Cynegetis impunctata
CATTTATTGTTTCTATTATATACCTCAGATCTACCAAATGGTATATCCGACTGTACAATGCAGCTTTATGCTGATGACACTCAATTGATTCATTGCTTCGACCCATCCAATGTTCCGGCTGTAAATTGTAACGTGAATTTCCCCTGAGAAGTAATGAAAATAAATTTTAGGATATTTTACTTGAAATTTATTCTCCGACTAGTTCAAAAATTTGGAAATTCCAGTTACAATTTACCTGATTCATTTACAGACAATGAAACAATACAAAAACTTTACTAAAATCTCTATTAAAATTATTTAGAAAATCTTTGGTTCAAAGATTACAAAAATTTAAAATTAAAATAAATGAAGTTATAAAATGAGGATAAAATTTTGAGCTCGTTTTATCAGTATACTGATCTGCTTTTATTTTGTTGTCTTCCTTTGTCTTCTTCCACTCCTGTAGCTTTCATTCGAGACCAGACCACCGAGGAAGCAGCATCGCCCTGGGAAAGCGGTGAATTAGACGGCAAGCGACTGAAACTGAAGACGACGAGGAGTAAGGAAGGACCTAGATGGGCTGAGAGATTGTCCATCAGACACGTTCTTCATCGGTTCGCTAGTAAGGAGCAGCGCCCAACAGAGGACGGCACGGTGGGATGGAAGCGGATCGTCAGGTTCGAAGACGAATGATGCTCGTTGCAGACGACGAGAGTGAAGATGGATATTGGATCTCGATGTCGGAGTAATGGCCATTGCAGACGACGAGTGTGAAAATGGATGTTGGATCTCGAGGTCGGAGTGATGAGCATTGTTCAAGTTCGAACCAACCTGGGATGAAGCGAACATACTTCCAGTCGACAGAGAATGCCACGGGCAGTCGTCAGGTATATTTACTTGATTTCAAAATTAATGCGACGCGACACAGAGAGATACACACTTGGGTCTTGAAATATATACACAAGGAAGGGAACAGGTTCTGGTGCTGACCGCAGCACGAGAGTCCTAATCTAAGTGTGAGACTGGAGGTTTAGTAGGCTTATGCCCGGAAACCAAAAGAACAGAGGTGTTTTTAGTGGGTAGGCAATGTTGATATATATTTATATATATCAACTATTGAATCCCACACAGGCCGGGTTCGCAACCGGTATCGCTTTTCAAGTTTTCACCTCGATAAAAAAAAAAATGTAGCTTTCGGAACTACTGGGTTCTTCAATTCTTTTTCCAAGCTCCTAGGGTCCTTAAATGCTTTACAAGCTCCTTGGGTTTTGAAGTGAAACTCTTGAAACATGACTCCTTGGGTCTTATAGTGGTTTTGCAAACTCCTAGGGTCTTAAACTGGGGTCCTGGTGTCTTGAATTCGGACTCCTGAGGTCTTGCTAAAATTAACATTATCGAATTTCAATTCACTTAACTTTCAATAAAAACTCGTTCGCTGCGTAAATTAC
Source organism: Cynegetis impunctata (assembly GCA_030704885.1). Lineage (NCBI taxonomy): Eukaryota > Metazoa > Arthropoda > Insecta > Coleoptera > Coccinellidae > Cynegetis > Cynegetis impunctata. Next base: position 118,928 of record JARQZK010000160.1, read on the forward strand.
TATCCTTTTAAACCTTATCTACAATCAGTGTTATGTCCTTTGAATCAAATAAGAAACTAAGAGATAAGGAAAGTGTTTTTTTCGAACAAAAAAAAAGAAAATTTTGTCTGAAAGTAATTAACGTGAATATTTTGTGAAATGATTGTCACCTGTTCCAGAATATAAACTTTAGAGACCATTACAAATATTGTAATGAAAAATGGAAATTAAACTTCAAATTCACAAATATGATCTAAACAATTTAATCAATGGAATTAATCAATGAGAAGAAACAGTTACCGCTTCCTAGCGCAAACGATATTTAAAAATTTATCAAACTTCGTGAAAACTATTACGTAAAAACTTCACAGAACGAAAAACGTACGTAAATATAACGAATAAAACCATTGTGATAATGTATTCGGACACCAATTTTCAACCGATGCTCGAGTTCATTGAATCAACGTATTATTATTGATTGCTTGATGTTCAAGTGATTATATCAATCCCCGAGAGGCATTAATTTCATCACCTGGATTTCAGAAAAAAGTACATTCTACTAATGACCATTGTGTATCAGTCAATCAACATCAGCGCACCTGTAATTATCATGTTTTCAGTATACATCAACCGATCAACTGCCAGTCATTGAATTTAAGGAACTCAGGACCTTAGATCTCAATCACCGATACATTATTCTCAAGCATGCGCACAATGACTTTCGAAAACATCGAGTTCAAATGTTCGAAGACGTAATATAGGATGTTAAAAACACCATCGATCTGAGCTACAGGTTGCACCGTTTTGTTTTCATAAATAAAATAGACTAGACTTTATATATATATATATATATATATATATATATATATATTATATATATATATATATATATATAATATATATATATATATATATATTATATATAATATATATATATATATATATATATATATAGTGACAGGTATATAATTGCAAAAAAATAGGAAAAAAATGTCTATATATATTATTGCTAAGGATGCCTCCAAGCAATTATGATGGCACTGTCGAACCGAGTTCGTTCCAAAGATAACTACAGAACAGACACAAAGATTCATAGAATTGGAATAATACAATTTATTCTTCAAATATTGACATAATATATGTTGTTTTACTGCTATACAGTTCCTGGATTGAGGTTTAAAAAAAGTATTCAATAAACGACGCAAAAACATAATACTTTCTGAAGAAAAACTTAAATCGGAAACATAAATATATTTAAACAACTATCAACAGCTCTTATAACATTGAAAAACTTATATCTAATTCCATCGAAGTAAATGTATACTCTCCTTGAATTTTTGTTATATCTTCACCAATTGCGAACACATAAGATTGAATTGAAGTTTTTATTCGAATTCAAAAAAGTATATCCATTCTTCAATTTTCCTTGGTGTTTTTGCAACGATATAAAAATGAGTGCTGTAAAGTGGCAAAATTTTAAATGTATGCATTTTTCCAGTAATACTTTTCTTACAACTTTGTTGGTGGCTGCCTTCATCTCGCCCATCTGGAAATAAAAAATACATTATGGTCGAAATGGAAAAACAAAAAAGCAGTGCAATTCCAGATTTTAGAAAACTGATTTTCTTTTTCATTGGGACTCTACTTTTAATGAAATAAGTATGTTTATGAACTTTAAATATGAGTGTTCACGAAATATGTATCAAATTATCTGAAGCTGTCATTTGATTTCCATAACAAATGAAAAAGTGTTCTCTTAAAACCCTGTGCCTAAAACAACCATCTGCCACTAAGAATAATAATATCGAAGCTCTTTCTGAAACTACCAACATTAGCATCACGGGGTGAACACCATTCACCTGAAATATATTAATACAATTCCTACACAAGCAGATACTTACTTTCCTCGATATTTTCGATTTCCAAATGAGCCTAGTAAAAACTCAATCGCACTTGTCTTTGATATGCATTGAACAGAAATGCATGATTTTGGCCCTTCTTTTTCACAGTTTTTGAGAAAAAATATTATCATTTTCGTTCTTCATGTTGAGTCCATATCAATCTAGAAGTAAAGTTATAATAAGTTAGTTGCAACACTATAGCTATATTATATTGAATGTTATATAGGTGATACATGAATTATATACAAGAGTTAAATAAAAAATCATGAAACATAATGTACAGTTGACCATGGACAATTTAATATATTACATAAAGAGAACAAGGAAAATTCTTCAAATTTAAAAAAAAAAAACATACCTACGCGGCACAAGTTGCAAAGTAGACATCTTATGTCAGAAAGTTTGTATTCTAGCGACGGGTTTCTGCATTTTCAATCTCTGCGGTGAATTGTTGGTTTCCAATATCTTTGGTGGAGGGCGCTCTGGGTTGTTATACAGATAGTTGTCCGACCTTGATTTATATTGGGAAAAAGTAAATACTGAATATATATGAAGGTGCTTGGAATATTTCGATTTCTACTTCAGATCCAGATCACACTTACAAGTATGGTCACAACCTGCAATAAATGATTATTTTCCAAGATGATGTTGAAATAGTTTAGACCGTCAAATTTTAGTAAATAGTAGATTTTTTGTAAATACAATTTTCTTTTTAGTAATTTACTGAATTTACAAGGGTATTTGGCAAAACAATGTATGATCAAGTTCCATTATTGAGCATATCTATTTCTTATAGCAAAATTCATAGTAGTTCGCGAAATAATATAAAAATTATTCAAAATGCAATATATTTATATATTTTCACTATAAGTGCTCGAAAACACGCCTTGTTTTCATTCTTTCGTCTCTTTCAACACTGTTCAGTGTAACTACTTATTTTTTTGAGATTTTATTCTGGCAAAAAATATTTTCGCAACTTTTATTCAAATGTTATAAAAAACTAACAAGATTAAAAAAATACAGTTACTGTACTTACCACCTTCTAAAGAAACTGCTTCCACAAAAATTTACTTATACACAAATAACACTTCACCGTTTGGCTGTTAGCGTTAGATAGATACTGGATTTGTATAGCGAGAATTAGGCGGAAATTTGGCATATTTACGTTGAGACGTGTGGGGGTGCAGCCAGAAATTCATCAATCCATGATTCTTTAAGCATTGTCCAATGCTCTCGGACATTGACCCGAATGACCGAAATACATTAGGTGATAAACGCAGTGCAGTTGCTATGATGGAACTATACATAAGTTAATATGTTTTTAATCATTAATGTTATGCCTATTGAACATAGCTTTATTAAAAGAGGGATTATGACAATGTGTACGTCTGGATGATTAAAGGTAATAGTATTGATCACTATGTAGTCATTATCTTGATGTAATTTTTCACATTGCTCTGATGTAAATAACATTATAAAGATGACTTTTTTCATTAGATTCGTGATTCAATTACATTATCATAATGACATAGATTTCATTATAACAACAAAATCGTTGATTGATCAATCACAGAAATTCATTATTATCAATAAATTTTGGACATTGTCCTAATGAAAAATACGTTATGATAATGAATATGCGGTCAATCATTGGCAGTGATTGATATCAGGCTCATTATTATTTTCTGTGTTTATTGCCTTTATAATATATTCTCTCGTCGTGTCAACTCAACTCACAAATCGAAAAGAAGGCACGGTTTGCATCGTCCTGTTTCGACGAATTTTTATCCCCCCTACAATTCGAAGTGACGCTAGAAATCATCGAATCTTCTTTACTGGCTGATTTCGGCTAAAATTTGGTTTAGCCAATAGACGGTATTTCATGACGTTACAAAATGATTCCATAAATAGGGATCTAACTTCGATATCTCAATTCTCAAGAGCATACAATTTAACCATAAATCAATCAAAGACCATCGCACGTCTGTTTTGTAGCAAGTATAAGATAACAGATACTCAGAATTTGATACAGCTTGAGTTGGATGGTGTTAAAATCAACTTGGCAGAGCAAGCGAAAAATTTAGGACTGATTATAGACCAGACCCTAAGATATATAGGTCATATTAGTTCACTTCTTTAGAAGTGTTACATGAGAATGCGTATGCTTTATGCCAACAAGCACATATTAAATTTCAAAATGCGTAAAAAGCTAACAGAAACTTTGGTTCTTTAAGTTTTGAATTATAGAAGCATTGTTTACTACCCTTGTCTCGACCAGGAATCCCGAAGTCAATTGCAACGCATTCAAAATACATGTTGTAGATTTATCTTTGACCGAGGGAGATATGATCACATTACACCTTGTTTCTAGTAAATTGGATGGTAAAAAATTAATCATGTCTTTGAGTTGTATTTTCTTATCTTTATATATCGTTTGATCAGGACTAAAGCTCCTTCTTACAAAAAAATCGTTTTCAGAAAATCAGTTCATAATGTGAACACCCGACATAATACTGTGACAATACCACAGCATTCCTCTGCCATGTTCGAGCGCTGCTTTACTTATAATTTGGTAAAGTACTACTACTCTTTTGTGTTCACTATGTCCATTTCTTCATTGTCTAGATATCGGCATACTCTTAGGGACTTACTCTTGGCCAGGCAATGACAATGATAATGATGATTATATGTATGTTACTATCTCTGTATACATGTTGCTTCCCTCCTATCAGTTTTATATCCTGTTGGTTTTTGGTACTTATTTTTCTTGTAATCTTCTTATGATGTTTTTTTTATCTTATAGCTAACTTACGTGTTAACCAGGTAGGTTAACACGTAACAGGTTACCTGGGCAAATGCTGTGTATACACATTTGTGAAATAAATATATATATATATATATATATATATGTACTGAAATTGAGAGGTTACTTGTATCGCTTCAGGTATTTTGTTCAGTTCTTGGATCTGCGCAGATTGAAAATACTGGTATGGGGAGGAGCGAGAAAGCATCATTTAAAAAATCTAGAACAACTACAGAATTGGGTATTAAATATTATCATGAAGAAAAAAACATATTCCATCGAGAAAGAAATTATACGAAGAAAGCTATTCTTACAGACAATACTGAACTACCAATTTGAAAATAAAATTGATATACCCTATATGACTCATGAGTACCAGACAAGAAATAAAAAAATTAGTTGCCTAAAAAAACGAATAAATTAACATTTGTGGTACAAGTACCATAAATGTGTGATTGTCTTCCGAAGCAGGGGATTCTGCTTGTTGTTGCTGTTTCAATTCCAGGTTTTCCATCGCATACTTGGCTACGCCGTTCTGATGAGGACCAAAGAGTCCGAAACACGTGTCAACAGCTGCTTCGACAATGCCGGCTAGACCGATAATTCTGCTTGTTTCATATACTATTTCCCCGCGATAAATTTCCTCTTTGTAGTTTATTTCCACGGTCCAGGATCTCGCGGATGGCATTAATCGCCTCCGTGGTCAGAGTTTGACCAAATCTCCCAAACCGGAGAGTTCGAACAATGTACCACGAATGTGTGATTGTCTGCCGAAGCAGGGGTTTCTACTTGTTGTTGCTGTTTCAATTCCAGGTTTTCCATCGCATACTTGGCTACGCCGATCTGATGAGGACCAAAGAGTCCGAAACACGTGTCAACGGCTGCTTCGACAATGCGGACTAGACCGATAATTCTGCTTGTTTCATATACTACTTCCCAGCGATAAATTTCCTCTTTGTAGTTTATTTCCACGGTCCAGGATCTCGCGGATGGCATTAATCGCCTCCGTGGTCAGAGTTTGACCAAATCTCCCAAACCGGAGAGTTCGAACAATGTACCACAAATGTGTGATTGTCTTCCGAAGCAGGGGATTCTGCTTGTTGTTGCTGTTTCAATTCCAGGTTTTCCATCGCATACTTGGCTACGGCTGCTTCGACAATGCGGGCTAGACCGATAATTCTGCTTGTTTCATATATATATATATATATATATATATATATATATATATATATATATATATATATATATATTATATATATATATATATATATATTATAAAATATAAATATATATATATATATATATATATATTATATATATATATATATATATATATATATCTATATTATATATATATATATATATATATATATATATATATATATATATATATATATATATAGAAAATTAACGTGCCAAGTTATAATTTATGGACGGCGCTTGTACGTTCCTGCTCTTAACAGATTTGCGGGCGTTGAATGGAATTGATTCATTTCTGAAACATTTCCATATTTATTATGAGAATCTTTCGAAACGTGCTCCGCTGATAATGATTTAGAGGTTTCTCTTTGGATATTGAATTATGAGATTTTTTTCGGTCAAATCAATGAATGATAATTTCCACCTGAATTCTGACTTCCGACTATGAAGATTCTGATTTCTTTTCAGCAGATTTTCAAAGTGAAAACATGCTGAAGTAATTAAAATAGGTGTGATTAGTAATCTTGGACTTGAGACCAAGATAGTTTTTCGTTTAATGACTATTTGAGATGTTGAACACCGAAAACCCAATTTCATATATATATATATATATATATATATATATATATATATATATATATATATATATATATATATATATATGAAATTGGGTTTTCGGTGTTCAACATCTCAAATAGTCATTAAACGAAAAACTATCTTGGTCTCAAGTCCAAGATTACTAATCACACCTATTTTAATTTCTTCAGCATGTTTTCACTTTGAAAATCTGCTGAAAAGAAATCAGAATCTTCATAGTCGGAAGTCAGAATTCAGGTGGAAATTATCATTCATTGATTTGACCGAAAAAAATCTCATAATTCAATATCCAAAGAGAAACCTCTAAATCATTATCAGCGGAGCACGTTTCGAAAGATTCTCATAATAAATATGGAAATGTTTCAGAAATGAATCAATTCCATTCAACGCCCGCAAATCTGTTAAGAGCAGGAACGTACAAGCGCCGTCCATAAATTATAACTTTGCACGTTAATTTTCTACTGAACCCCGCGTGTTTTCAGAACTGACAGTGAAACTTTCCTCGGTTTCGGCGTCTAAACCAACACAAACAGAATTTGACACACCCACTCGGAACACATACGGAGTTTTTTTCTGCGTCAGCGATATCCTCTTCTTGGATATTTGCTGGGAGGTGCAGCACGTTCTGTCATAATTCCAAATGGATTGTGCAAACGGAATAACTTTTGTTTCGATGCGACTCGTGTTTTTTGATAAGATTCTCATTCGATCTGGAAACTAGTAATTCGATACAAAAATGTGTGATGGAAAATGTTATTGCGTTAGGAAAGATTCAGAAAAATCAGCTGTATTCGAGTTTGTATTACACGAGTTGAAGACAATTTGGTACATACACGGAATATATATATATATATATATATATATATATATATATATATATATATATATATATATATATATATATATATAGTGGTACTTATATTTGTACACATTAAAAAAAAATATGTGATTGAAGTTATTGAAATAGTGAAAGATATAAAAGAAAACTAATTTGAATGACAATGAATAACGAAGAAGAAGAATCTGAAAAACACGTGGATGTGTTTTATTATTTCATTATTATCATTGATTGAATCAACGAACAGCAGCTTTTTATTTAATGTGTGTATGTATGTTTGTCTGATTCATTGCATATATCTTTTATATTTTATATTATATATTCCGTTATTGAAATTACTGTTGGAATTCACGCCGCATATACTAGGACTTGGGTATACCCGCAACAGTTGATGCATGTATAAGTATATATGATACAACACATACAGCAGCAACCTAAACGTTAATTTGCCTTTTGATTTTAGACTGTAGTTTGTTTATCTTCCTTGGACACTCACTAAAACTTGGAAAAGAAAATCAGACCGCGGAGACAACGAGAAGAATTGGACTATGCTGGTGTGCTTTCGGTCGCCTAAACTACATCTTCAAAGACCAAACCATTCCTATGTGTCTAAAAAGAAAAGTGTGCGATGCCTGTGTCTTGCCCGTGGCTACTCTTAGACAAAGAATAAGAAATGAAGACATCAGAGACAGCACCAGGATAACAGATATTCTCGAGCGCATTGCACGCATGAAATGGAAATGGGTTGGATATGTGGCTAGACAGGACTGCGATCGATGGACTGCAAGACTCGTTCAATGGTGACCGAGAGGAATTAATCGGAGCAGCGAAAGACCCCAGAAACGTTTGGTTCCAGCTGGCGAAAGACAGGAGTGCATGGAGAACAGAAGAAGTAGCCTTTATCCAACAGTGGACAGTTACAGGCCGTGAATAATGAATACATATATTTGTGCACAATAAACAAAATTATTATCTGATTGGAGTTGATAACATATTGAAAAAAATTAATAAAAACACATACAATTTTTTTTCAGCGTCAGCGATATCCTCTGCTTGGATATTTGTTGGAAGGTTCAGCACGTTCTGTCATAATTCCAAATGGATTGTACAAACAGAATAAATTTCGTTTCGATGCGACTCGTGTTTTTTGATAAGATTCTCATTCGATCTGGAAACTAGTAATTCGATACAAAAATGTGTGATGGAAAATGTTATTGCGTTAGGAAAGTTTCAGAAAAATCAGCTTTATTCGAGTTTGTATTACGCGAGTTGAAAACAATTTGGTACAAACACGGGACTAAGGAGCTTACTGGAGTTTACTCCTGCAGAAACGATTGAACGAGAATTATTGAAGTTAATGAAATATTGAAAGATATAAAAAAAGAAACGGTGTCATGGGACTCATGAGACACCAGGTAGAAACGAAGCTCCTTCCGATAATATAGAAGGACCACAATTTGCGAAAACGAAACATGTGCGTGTCGGGGCGCACGACAGAAGTGATAATTTATACTTATCCAAGTTGAAATAATTAATATTGAAATGTGGAGCTAAGAGCTCTTATGAGATTGTATATATAATCTAAATCCCAATAATACCTTTCGGTATTTGGGTCTCAAAATAACATAATACTCTATTACTACAATTTAAACTTAATAATATTCTTCCATTCTTCCCTGTTTGCCGCTGACGCTCTAGCTTCAACGATGCTCTTTCCCCTTCTTAAAATTTTTTTTGCAACTATATCGTCCCAAGACATTTTAGGTCTCCCTCTTTTTCTCCTGTTGTCCACCCTCGCCTCCCATATCTGTCTCGCAGGTCTCTCTTCTTCCATTCTCATCAAGTGCCCTCACCACCCCATCTGCCTTTCTCCAACATAATCCTCCATTGACTCTATCTCCAATTCTTTCCTAACATCTTCGTTTTTCCATCTATCCAATCTTGTTATACCCTTTACACTTCGAAGATACTTCATTTCCATTGCATGTAATTTGCTTCTGCTCCTTTGTGTAGTAACCCATGTTTCACAACCGTACGTTAGTACCGGTCTAAATATGCTCTTGTACACTGTCATCTTGGTTTTTTCCTTTATTTCCCTTTTCCTCAAAAATTTTCTGTTTAGAGCAAAAAATAATTTATTTCCTTTTTCTATTCTATTTTCAATATCCCTTTCTTGACTACCACTGTTATCTATATCCACTCCTAGATATGTGAAGCTATTTATTTTTTCGATTTGTTCATTATCTACTGTTATTTGCACATCCTCAACCTCCTCTATATCCGTTATCTTCATTACCTTAGTCTTTTTTTTGTTTATTTCCATTTGATACTTCTTCAATGTTTCGTTCAAAATATCCACATTCCTCTGTAAAGCAATTTTCGAACCTGCCATTAAAACAATGTCATCTGCAAAAGCCAATGTTGAAGTCCCCACTTTTCTCATTTTCCTGTGTCCAACTATCAGAGTTCTCATTTTATCCTTCGTTTCTTTTATGACCTCATCCAAAAATACTATAAAAAGTGCCGGGCTCAAAACTCCTCCTTGTCTTATTCCTTCTTTGGTCTGGAAACTCTCCGATCTCATATTCTTGTAGGCAACACAATTCAGACTTTCGCTGTACACACTTTCTATGGATTGCACTAGCTGTTCTGTGATTCCTCTCTTCCTCAATATTCCTCATATTTTATCCCTCCTCACTCTATCACCTTGTGAAGGCACAAGGTCTATACAAACAAAAAACGCTTTCCTACCAGTTTTCTTCACTTTCTGTATAATTTGTTTAACTGAAAATACATGGTCTTGTACACTTCTTCCCTTCATGAATCCACTTTGAACTGGCTCTAATGTATGCTCAATACAATTTCTGAGTCTCTTCTCTAAAATACCTTCATATACTTTCAGTGCTGTACTCATTAGATTTATTCCCCTATAGTTGTTACACTCCTTCTTATCTCCATTCTTAAATATCGGTACAACCAATGCCATTTTCCAATCCTCTGGTATCCTTTTTTCAGACCATGCCCTCTGACAAATTTCCATTAAAACTTCAGTGCCCTTTTCTCCCATATTCTTCAACATCTCTGGTGTTATCTGATCTTTTCCGGGTGCTTTTCCATTTTTAATTCTCTTTATTGCCTGTTTGAGTTCATCAATTTCTATCTGTTTTTCCTCTTCGCTCCCACTTTGATTTTCTGTTTTCTTATCAGCAATTTTCACTCGATTCTCCCTAATTTCCTCTCCTTCCAGCAATGCCATGAAGTGCTCCTTCCACCTACCCATTATCTCTTGATTTTCTGTCAATAATGTTCCTTTTTTGGACCTGACAGATGCATTTCCAATCTGTTTACCCTCTCTCATATTCTTTAATACTCTATAAAATAATTTCTGATTGTCTCTTGCATTTCTTTCCATTCTCTCTCCAAACTCCTTCCAGCTCCTCATTTTTTCCTCCCTTACAGCCTTTTTCACAAGTTCCCTTTTTTCTTTATACTTCTTGTAGTTACAGGATGTTCTGTTTTGTAAGTATTTATGCCAACTCTGTTTTTTCTCTTTAATGTGATTCTTCACACTTGTATTCCACCATGATGTACATTTTTTGTTCCTATTAATTTTTATACTACCGCATATTTCATTAGCTGACTCTTGTAGGACGTTTTTGAAATTATTCCATAAATCCTCAACACTCATTTCCGTTCCTAATTCCATTCCCTTCAGTTTTTCCGTCACTGTATCCTTATATCCTTCCGCTACGTTTTCATCCCTCAGTTTGTAACTTCTTATTTTCTCATATCTTTCATTTCGCCCTACATTTCCAGGATTTTTCTTTCCTTCATTTTCTCTTATTCTAGCGATCAACAAAAAGTGATCACTTCCAATATCCGCACCTCTATATCCTCTTACATCTTTAATTTTATGAGATTGTAAATAAAAAAATTTAAAAAGCCAGGAGTCACCTCTGGGATTCGAACCCAGAAATAAGGCACACCAGGGTTCAGTACTTCTACCACTGGGACGTCAACGCAATGTAAAATTCAGACGCAAGAGTATATATAACGAAAGGATAACGTATCGCCACGCTTATAATTGATTATATAACTCATGTATGAATAAGCCAATAGAATCCGTGAATTTTGCAAGACTACTGCGTATTGATAAGTGAATATAGATACCCTTGACGACGTGATATAATCGTTTTGGTGTTTCGCCTCGTGTCAAAATGTGAATGTTTTCATATTGACGGTGTTTTGACGTTTGTCAAAAAAATAGTATATTATGATATTAGGAGAATAAGTGATACTTTATGTGCTGAGCGTGGAAAGTTTGTCTGACGAACGTAGTGAGTCAGACAATCCATGCGAAGCACATAAAGTATCTTATTCTCCGAATATCCTATACTATTTTTTCTTCAAACGTGCATAATTTCATTCGAAATAAAACAATAAAAGGAAACGATTTTTTTAATAAAGATAACAAGATTGAATCTTTAACTTATTTCACTGTATATTGCCTTTTTCGTATCGCTGTCATGGATACGTACTTGTTTGACATCCATTGAAACAAATATTTCAAATTCGGTGAAGAAAATGAGTTCAGAAATGTGTAATGATCCTCCCGAGGTGGTAGAGGCAGCTAGAATAGCTATACAAAACTTGCTGCCGACGAAATCTGCTGCAGTATATGAAGCTGCGTTTGTTAAGCTCAACAAATGGTGCAATGGAAAAAAAGTAGTGCAATACTCTGAGAACGTTTTGTTGGCATATTTTACCGAAATGGCACTGAAAATGAAGATTTCTAGTTTGTGGGCTCATTATTCAATGATAAGGTCTGTGTTGAATTTGAAGCATAATGTGAACATTGAAAAATACAACAATTTGCGTGCATTTTTAAAAAAGCAAGGAGAAGGTTATAAGCCAAAGAAATCGCTTCTCAAAAGCAAATTTTTGTCTGAACCCCAGATGAAAAGTATTTGGCGATGAAGGTAATAAAATTACATTTTGTTTGTTTCACATTGTGCTAACCAACACTTAATTTTTTAGGTAGTTTTGATATTTGGAATATCTGGGGCATGTCGTTGCGATGAACTAGTGAATATGACAGTTGATGATCTTGAAGATATGGGTTCTTTGCTGCTTATAAACATTCCCAACACTAAAACTAATAAGAGTAGAACCTTCAACGTGATGAATATCTGAGCAAATATAGAAAGTACGATAATTTGCGCCCTGCCGATTTTAGGGAACGACGTTTTTTTTTGTAATATCAAAATGGGAAATGTTATAAAGCTGTTATGGGTATCCATAAAATTGGTAGTGTAGCAAAAGACGTGGCATTGTATCTGAAGATTCCAAATTGGAAAGAATATACAGGGCATTGCTTAAGAAGAACTTCCGCAACAATGCTTGTTGATAGTGGGGTGGATATCACTACGCTGAAAAGGCATGGGGGTTGGAAATCTGATGCAGTTGCCGAAGAGTACATCGAAGACTCTGTGCAAAGTAAAACCAAAATTGCTGAGAGAATTCTTCAACCTAGCTCCGCGGAAAATCTCGAACAATCTTCATTTAATGAACCCGATACAAGTAATGGATTTGTAAATGCCGTTCACTCTGGAAAAGTTGTTATGAATAGTACTGATATTGCAAGAAGTGGAGGATTCTTAAATGATGCAAATCTTCATAATTGTACTTTTACTATAAATATTACGAATAAATAATAAATACCATTGTGAATAAATTCATAGTACTATAATGTGTTTATACGCTTAGGAGTAAAAGTACTTATACTCATTGTCATATAAATCACACTTAATGTCATTGAGGAACGTCACAAAAGTTATCGCTTATATGACGTTTGAAGAAAAATAATATTTTTTATTCGTTATATAATCGTAACGAATACCACTCGAGCAATCCAAAATAATCGATTATACAGACCTCGTCACTAGACGTATTTTCTTAAAACACCACTCGAGCTGCGCTCTCGTGGATGTTTCGCAAAATACTTCTCGTGACTCGGAAGTATAATCGATTATTTTTGATGCTCTTGTGATATTATAACTGAATATAAACCTACAATACGTAGTCATTATTTCATGGAACAAATTTGTAAAGCTTTATCTTTTCATTTTCATTATGCCATATCTGATTCCTATCGTCATCGGTTTTTCTATGCATACAAATTATACAAAATTATTTCGATGTTTCACACCTGACGTTTTCGAGTTGCTTGTACATGAATTAATGAGTACATTATAATGCATTGGTGATTGACGTGACGGAGAGGGATGAGAGAACGGAAATAAAGAGGGAGATAGAGAAAGGTATACAATATTCGCTTGTGTTAACTAAAAGCCTGACTTTCGTCAGTCTACTTCCGTCACACTTTTAGTCTTGCATATTTTTCAGTTTGGTCTCGCAGCGAAATCCATATCTCCTCCAAGCCTGCCGTAAGGAACTTCGTTCCAAAAAATTGATTTGAATGACAACGAATAACGAAGAAGCAGAATGTGAAAAACACATGGATGTGGTTTATTTCATTATTATCATTCATTGAATTAACGAGCAGCTGTTTTTAATTAATGTGTGCATGTATGTATGTTTGATTAATCGCATAAATGTTTCATATTTTATATTATATATTCCGTTATCAAATTTACTGTTGGCGTTTACGCCGCATATACTAGGGTATACCCGCAAAAGTTGATGCATGTATAAGTATATTTATTTATTTATTTATTTATTTCTGAGGAATACAAACAGGTGAATTTCACACCCAAAATAGTATTCACAAAGTGAACTTAAATTCTAATAACAAGTACAGAGAAAAATAATATATAAATCTAACTAACTGGAAATTGACCAAAAATAAAACAGCGCTTAATTAGTGAAAAAAGGAATATAGAGAACAGATAACATTGTTCACCTCATATACACAACAAAAAAATGTTTCACAATTCATTAAGAAATTTCTGAATCAATGTCCTCTCAACAGTATATACACTATCATGAAAAATATCAATGTTACACGCATAAACATTAGAGTCTCTAAGTATTCTATATAAAGGAGAATTCTGAGCGCTTCTAGTATTCCTCAGCGGAAGGTAAAAAGTGTTATGATGCCTAGACAATCTGCCAGGTACAAGAAAAGAAACTCCATCAAGAACGAAACCAGGTTCGCGAAGATTCTCAAGAATCTTGATCAGAAATATAATGCCACTCAACTTAATACGAAACTCCAAGCTCACCATCCCAAAATGTCTCATACGTATATTATAATTCTCGGGGTTGTGCGTCTGAGTAATAAGACCACATCTAAAGCCAAGAAATCTCAGAAATTTCATCTGAACCCTTTCCAAACGTGAGATGTAAACCTGATATTGAGGACTCCAAACAATTGTCACAAAATTTAGTTTACTGAATATATATGCGTAGTAAATGGTCATGAGAGCTTTAGTGTTCCTAAACTATCTACACTGTCTAATTACGTAACCCATCATTTTATTGCTACTGTTAACCACTGATTCCACATGATGACGAAACAAAAGTCTAGAGTCGAGAATCACCCCCAAGTCTCTGACTCTATCCGTCCTCACAAGGATAGTATCGTTAACAGAATAATTATATCGCAGGGGATCCTTATTGCGCGTAAAAGAAACGACATAACACTTTGCTATGTTGAGGAACAAACTGTTATCAATGCAGTATGAACTAAAGTTATTTAACTCAGTCTGCAATTTGACACAGACATGTATATTACTCACCACCGAAAAAATCTTTAAGTCATCCGCAAAAAGCAGTATCTTACATTCCTTGTAACAATATTTTATTCTATTGATATAAATTAGAAAAAGTAGCGGACCTAAATTGGACCCCTGGGGTACACCTGACGTGACAGAAAATGGCACGGAACAGAAACCCTGAACCGACACGTACTGGGACCTATCTGTTAAATAGGATTGGAACCATCGCAAAACGATACCATGCACACCGACCCCAGCGAGAGCTGCTAATAGACAGTTTATATCACATTTGTCAAATGCCTTGCTAAAATCGGTGTACACGACATCAACCTGCTTCCGGTCATCAAGCTTATTAGTCAAGTATTCCAGAAAAGTCACCAAGTTTGTCTCTATTGATCTTCCTTTGAAGAACCCATGTTGTTCTGGGATAATTTGCGGTTTAACAAGGTGAAAAAGGTAGGGATAAATCAATTTTTCAAAGATTTTTTCAAAAACACTCAATTTGCTAATAGGTCTATAATTTTGAACTTATCCCCTTATAAACGGGAACTATGCATGCGCTTTTCCAATACTCCGGGAAAACACCAGTAAGCAGCGATTTGTTGTAAATAATAGTTAGGGGAGTTTTAAGAGATGAACTGCAAGCTCTGACAAAAGATGGAGGAATCGAATCAGGACCAGCCCCTTTATTGATATCAACACTTAGAATCGACTGTTCAACTTGGTAATCTGTCAGTTGAATTTGACTCAAGACAAACTGATCACTGTGCGAAATGACGTTACACGCATATATATGATACAACACATACAACGGCAACCTAACCGTTAATTGGCGTTTTGATTTTAGACTGTAGGCTCGGAAAGTTCAACCGAGCAAGATCGAAGACACTGATTAACCTCAGCAAAACTAGTCTAAAAACAATCACAGGATTTCTTACGGGGCATTGCAGACTCAAAGAACACCTAAGGAAGCTAGGTTTAGAGGGGGACAGCACCTGCAGATTCTGCAAGGAACGTCCAGAAACACCCCACCATATACTGATGGAGTGCTATGCTGTGCACCATGAAAGACTGAACACACTGGGATCATACCAGCTGACTGTAGAAAAAATACCACGGATAGACCCCCTTAAAATCCTCAAATTCCTGAAGGTATTGAAGCTTGAGGGGCTGCTGTAAAACGAGAACACATCGAGAAGCAGAAGAAGATGGGGCACAATAGGTCTAATAAGGTCGCAGCGCATCGGTCACCATCCACACCTACCAATACCAATACCAACCTAACCGTTAATTGGCGTTTTGATTTTAGACTGTAGGTTATTCATTTATATCATATTGAAATAAATTTAAAAAAACTGACTCATACAATTTTTTTTCAGCGTCAGCGATATCCTCTCCTTAGATATTTGCTGGGAGGTTCAGCACCTTCTGTCATAATTCCAAATAGATTCTGCAAACATAATGAATTTTCTTTCGATGCGACTCGTGTTTTTTGATAGGATTCTCATTCGATCTGGAAACTAGTAATTCGATACAAAAATATGTGATGGAAAATGTTATTGCGTTAGTAAAGTTTCAGAAAAATCAGCTCAATTCGAGTTTGTGTTACGCGAGTTGAAGACAATTTGGTACAAACATGGGACTGAAGAGCTTATTGGAGTTTACTCCTGCAGGACCGATTTTAATATTTAGCCCGTGGTATAAACATTTTATGAGGAGTAAAATCGAGCGTTAACTAAAAGTGAAATGTTACGTTCCTTTGCGCAACGTACTAGCGCACCTTTCACTTCGTGATTATTACTATACCGCCGCATATATTAGGCTTCTTTCAGACGAGGACGCTGTATCCCAGACGCGCGTATCTCAGATACGCGAAAAAGCATGCAGTTAAATTGTAGCTTACACACAGCATTCGGCAACGCATACAGTATAGCGCGACAGAATTTTTGAATCTTCGATTTTCAGCCGCCCGGATACGAAGGAGTATCCGCGATACAGAATTATAATGGTGACTTAGAGCCCTTTCAGACTAGGATACTGTATGCGAGATACAGAATTTAGGCCAGATACAGTCAAGATACTTTTGTTAGAATATAGTTTTGTAAATAAATTTTATCAGTACAATATCAGTGCTGTACGGTGCTTTTTATGAAATGGACATTGAAGAGTGCGCTATACTGTGGTATATTATATTTCTGGGCCCTAACTACAGTGTACCATGTATAATTTATTTCCGTAACTTACAATCTACTTGATAGTTTGCGAACAGTTACTAGATAGTAGTGCACTGATTAATACAAATTAAACATCAATTCGCTTATCTAAAGGGTTTTCACTGCAATCCGTAAAAACTTAAAAGCAATATAAATTAACGAATAAACTCATTATTCATCGCTAATAAACAATATTATTGAAATATTTTATTTAATTTTTGTTATCCATCTTGAGATGATT
This sequence comes from Cynegetis impunctata, assembly GCA_030704885.1. NCBI lineage: Eukaryota > Metazoa > Arthropoda > Insecta > Coleoptera > Coccinellidae > Cynegetis > Cynegetis impunctata. The sequence continues at coordinate 136,439 of JARQZK010000160.1, forward strand.
ATTGTAAAAATCAGTAAGCTTTCGACAAATAATCGTCCTGTTTCGAGAATTTTTAATAATATAATAATTTGATTTATTTAGCTAATGAATTTATGCATTCCTTTTTGATTGCACTGTATAATTACTTTTATAAATATACCTTCCATATTCATTTTGTTGAACAATTGTCATTTCTTCAAAATTTTCACACATCTGTTTGGTAATTTCCACCAAACATTTTTGTTTTATATTTCTGTCGAAATGATTTTCATTACTTGTATCCCATATACAAGAATTCGGTTCTACCAAACTTATAAATTTCTCGTTATAAAAAACTTTATTCTCCATGGTACAATCGAAAAACCGTTCTATTCCAGTTCACTTCTACTAATAAATAATAAAAATATTGTATACCTATGCTATTGTGCATTTTGAATCGCAAAAGTATGCAAGTCTGAACAGGTCCAAAAGCCACAATGATAATTCGGTATCCCGGATTCGGATACTGTCGCCGGCGGCTGAATGAGCGAGATTCAGAAATTTAGTATCGCGATACGGTATGCTGTGCTGAATGCAGTGTGAAAACGTACATATAAACGCATGTATTTTCTGTATCTGGGATACGCGTATCTCGGATACAGTATCCAAGTCTGAAAGGGCTCTTAGGCTTCTTTCAGACGAGGATACTGTATGCGGGATTCTGTATACGGGATACCGAATCTCAGCCGCAGATTATCCCGATACTCTTTTGGCATACTTTTTCATTACAAATACAAATTTCAGGTCGGTGCAGTCGTTATCATAAAATGAATTTTGAAGAGTGCGTTCTGCTGTTCGAACTCGCTATCAATTCTGAATAAAAATACTGCCCGCCTCTGAAATCTAAATTTTTGCATGGCACAAGTATGCATGTCTGAACAGGTCCATAAGCCACCATGATAATTCCGTATCCCGGATACTCCTTCGCATCCGGGCGGCTGAAAATCGAAGATTCAAAAATTCTGTCGCGCGATACTGTATGCGTTACCGAATGCCGTGTGTAAGCTACAATTTAACTGCATGCTTTTTCTGTATCTGAGATACGCGCGTCTGGGATACAGCGTCCTCGTCTGAAAAAGCCTTATGGACCTGTTCAGACATGCATACTTGTGCGATGCAAAAATTTCGATTTGAGAGGCGGGCAGTATTTTTATTCAGAATTGATAGCGAGTTCGAACAGCAGAACGCCCTCTTCAATATTCATTTTATGATAACGACTGCACCGCACTGTTGAGTTTGCATTAAGAAAGTATGCCAAAATAGTATCGGGATAGTCTGTGGCTGTGATTCGGTATCCCGTATACAGAACCCCGCATACAGTATCCTCGTCTGAAAGAAGCCCTAGGGTATACAGCCGACAGTTGATGCATGTATAAATATTTATATCTAGTGATACCTATATTTGTACAGGATAAATGAAATAATTAAGTGATTGAAGTTAATGAAATATTGGAATTAATGTGTGCATGTATGTATGTTTGATTCATTGCATATATCTTTTATATTTTATATTATGTAATTGAAATTATTGTTGGAATTTAAGCCGCATGTATTAGGGTATACCGGCAAAAGTTGATGCATGTATAGGTATATATGATACAACGCAACATAACCGTCAATTTGTGTTTAGATTTTAGAGTGTAGTTTATTTTTTTATACGTAGTGATACTTTTATTTGTGCACGATAAAAAAAATTATTAGATTTTTCTTAGTTAATAAAATATTTAAATATATAAAAAAACTGGCACACGACTGTAGTAAGCTCCAGTCGTGTGTCAGAGCTGACACAATAGTTATTTATGCACCAAGTGCGTTATATAGATCCTAACGCCCGATGGGCGTTAGGATCTAGTCACATACATACAAAAAGATTTTATTTTTCACGAAAAAATTATTTTAATATAATGAAAAATCGATTTTAAAACCGGTTCATTGCTCCTATACTTTCCATTTTTCTTCTCATAGTAGGCATGTAATTTATTAATGATAATTTGACGTTTGTGAATATTTTTGTCATCATATTTAGTGAATGTCATTGCTGATTTCTTTGTGTAGTCTTATAGATATAATGGAAATGAAAATGAATTAACCCAAGAATATCATAGAAAATGCAGCCAAGGCTGCGAATAATTCATTGCCGGAGAAATCCAGAGTCGTACCTATACGACAAGGATTGTGAAGTATTTAATCAATTATCCTCGTACAATGAGTGGGCGTTATGATCCATATTTCCCGTTCATAACGCCCTAGGGCATGATGAGTGTATTTATAGCAACCTATAAGTATCTAAGGTAAAATCAACAAATAATATACAAGTGAAAATTTAAAAAAAAATCAATGGATATTTGCTGGGAAATTCAGCACGTTCTGTCATAATTCCAAATGGGTTGTGCAAACGGAATAACTTTTCTTTTTTTGTGTCTCGTGTTTTTTGATAAGATTCTCATTCGATCTGTAAACTAGTAATTCGATACAAAAATATGTGATGGAAAATGTAATAGCGTTAGGGAAGTTTCAGGAAAATCAGCTCAATTCGAGTTTGTGTTACTCGAGTTGAAAACAATTTGGTACAAACACGGGACTAAAGAGTTCATTTCCATGATTCTTGAAGTAGTGAGATCTGAAATTCAGTTCAGGAATTTGGTAATTTAGTTAGAAGTTAATGTGACGTTTGCCCTAGAACCCATCAACTAATTTGATATGTATAAACTGAAGTTAAGGTAAATACCCTCTGAAACAGGTTTTCATAGAACTCATCTGTGACTGTAAAGTTCATTCGCAAACAAATAACAAACAAACCAATTATTTGTTTGTTGTATTAGAAATCTGATTAAGTAAAGATACTCAATGTTGGAATTCTGAATGCAGAAAATTAATTAAAACCGATAGTTCAAATTATTCCGATCTTATTTCAACGTCCCGAAGAAATGGAATCTCAGATGTTTGTGAAAAGTTTTCTGCAATCAATTGGACAGTATTCTACTGAACTTTTTTTTTCGGATCACTGCTTGTAGGGAATGAACTTTAATATATTTATTTTTGTTTTTCCGGCCTAGGAAACGATATCAAATCGTCTTTTCCAATTTCAATTTTATTTATTTGTAATTGGTCTATATTTCTCTTTTTGGAGTACATCCTTGATTTTATTGTCGTATAGACTGATGTCCATGACGACGGTGGCGTTTCCTTTATCAGCTGGTAGTATTTTAATTGATTGGTCATTGTTCAGGGCCCTCAAAGCTGATTCTTCGGATTTGGTGATGTTGGGTGTTGGATTATTCCGTTTATCCAATGCAGTGCGGACTTTCCAGCGGAATTCATCCATTTCTTTTTGATCTAGGTGGGCTGTTTCAACTGAGCTTTTGATGTCCAGTATCGGAGTTTCCTTGGGTGTTATTGCAAATTTAGGACCTTTGGCTAAAACTTGTTCTTCCATGAGTGTGAGCTTGCGTGAAGAAGTGTTAACACTATGGTCCTTATATTTGGTATTGTTTTCTGTGTTCCAGGATGCTCTTGAAGTCTTATTATTTACTAATCTCATTTCATTTAATTTTTCTTGTTTCAGATACTACTAATTCATTGAATTTAATTTTTCAGCTATTTTCTTTTCTTGCCATTTATTTACTAATCAAATTATTTCTTTTCTTTTATTTTTGTATCAGATATATTTTTATAGACAATGGAAGTCCAGAATTCTACAAATACAGATAAAACATTGTCGAAAATTTATATAAATATATATATATATATATATATATATATATATTTATATAAATATATATATATATATATATATATATATATATATATATATATATATATATATATATATATTTTTATATTTATATATATATATATATATATATATATATATATATATATATATATATATATATATATATATAAATATATATATATATTTATTGGTAGTTTTAACAAAAAAATGTACAGGATCAGTCGTATACGAGGTTTGTTAATAAAATTATCTTTGATCGAGAGTAAAATAACTTTTTTTTAAATATAGGGAAAAAATGTTAAGGAATTAAAATATTTCTCAAATGTTCAATATTGTTTATTTACAATAAAAACCAATTTCTCTTCGATAACACTGAAAGGTTAGATTTGAATTTGATTGATTATGCGTTAATGTTCAAAATCGTTTTCAACGTTATCGCACATAAAAAAAAAATTTCTCCATACAAATTTTTGATATGGTTAAAAATAAAGGTACTTTATTCTTTATCCAAAATCATTTTCTTGATACACCTGATATACTACTGATACAATTTAATATCTGATGTTTAAATTTTTTTATAAAGAATAAATTTTTTTGATAAAATTAATGATGAAAAAGTTTTCCATATGTAGCCTATTTACTTACACACTGTACCTGCACATACATGCATAAACTCTTTATGATATTATTTCCAATTCAATCCACCATTTTGACTTCAAAATAAATCTGGTTATTATACAGCAATTATTTAGTAGGTGAAATCTTGAATCGATTATCATAGGTAGTGAATTCCTTATTAAATTCTCTTAAGCTCAATTTTTTCGCGAGAATCGTATATTCTACGTATCTCTTTATCGATTTTGATGAAAACTTTGATGGAAAAAATCAATTCCATTATCCGTACAAAAATTAGCGAAATAAATTTCTACTATCAAAATAATATCTCTAAATTATGGTTTCAGTACAAGTTTGATAGATAAAATGATGAAGAAGAAACGTGGTCAACTAGCGTACATCATATATCCTCAAACGAAAGTAGAAAAATCGGAAAAATTCACATCATTAACATATTTTGGTCGTCAAAGAGAAAAAGTTGCTAATGTCATACCTAAATGTAATATTAAAATTGCTTTCAAACCTAAGACGAAACTCTCAGGATTTTTATTCAATGCCAAAGATATTTTTTAAAAATTTGAAAGTTCCGTAGTATACAGGTTGATTTGTCATGTATGTGAAGGAGAGTGTATAGGTCATACTGGTCAATCGTTCGAGACAAGATTCAAAAAACACCAACAATCTTTTTCGAAAAACAAAACGGATTCAAAGTTTTTAAATCATTGCCGTGAAAACCACCATCCGTTTCCACGAATAGATAACTTCCAATTTATGCACAAATTACCGAAAGGAACCAAACTTACTTAGAATCATTATAAATTTTCAAACTCAATCATGATGCAAAAGATATCTTGCTGAACGGCCAGATTGACTTGATATATTCTCTTATATTTATTGTATTCAAACAATAATGATTTTCTAATAACATTTTATTGTACCAATTCGTGAAACCCACTGCGATTAGCATTTCTTGAAATCTGTTGCTCTTGTCTATCAAGGTACCTGTAATAATTCTTCTCGTTCCGTAAGGGTCCTTACACACTAGCGGTTAACCGCCTAGTCGGTTGAACCGCTTTTTCCAGTTTTATATTCATCCGCTTGTGATCGTTATGCGTGCTATCACAAGCAGTTGCATATGAAACTGGTAAAGGCGGCTAGCCCCCTGGTTCAAACGCCTAGGCGGTTAACTAGTGCGTAAGGAGCCTAAGCGTTAAATCTATGGGTCCTTATGCACTAGCTGTTAACCGGCCAGGCGGTTGAACCGCTTTTTCTTGTTTTATATGCAACCGCTTGTGCTCGTAGTGCGTACGATAACAAGCGGTTGCATATGAAACTCATTAAAGGGGCTAGCCGTGCGGTTCAACCACCTAAGCGGTTAACTGCTAGTGCGTAAGTAGCCTATTGGCGTCTGAAATTAAGATCGTGTCGCCGGAACGGCTAATATCAGTACTACTATATGGGCCATTAACGGTTTGTTTACATTGTTTGGTAATGGTATTTACGTTCATTTCATTTTGAGTTTTCGAACGTTTAGCTTCGTAATTTGTGTATTTCTGGCCTTCGTGTTTTCCAATGGTTCATTGTGTTTCGATTGAGAACAATATTATCTCTGTTCAACAGTAGATAATCTACCTACATCAAGTTGAAATTTACACTGAGTTTTCATCATTGAACATGAAAATCAATAATTAAATGAAGGAGAGTACGAATAAATTAATTGGTTGGAAAGTAAAAAAACTTTCAAAAGTTTCAAGAAAACATCTCTGACATGTCTACTTTCATGACCAACTGAAGAGGTTTTGAGTATAATGGACAAAACTAAGTACTTACCATCAAAACTGAGAGAAACATCATGACATAAAAGAAGAATTAACATGAATACTCTGCTTGAATGGTTTGAACGTAATGAGTTAATATATTTTTTGAATTTTCCTGACGTACAACAGCTCTCCTAAAAGTAAAGTGGACTTCTGAGAGTCCAGTTTTTTTGTTATAGAATCTCTGTTTTCCTGGTTATATAAATGAATATTTTAGTTTTCACCTAGATATAGAGTCAAATTTTATTTCATATTCTTGATGTTATGATAAACTGTTATCTTGGTTGTGCAAATAAACATTATTTATTATTATTATTTTAATAGTATCTCTGGTTGTCACATCGAAGAAATTACAATTATCTAGAATCTCTGAATGATCGCTCAGCTTCAGATTCCGATAAAAGTGGAAGATTTTTCGTTGGAATAGCATTGGACTTCAGAAAATCTACGTTCTCGGTTAGCTGAAAATTGCACATCATCAGTTGGTATAATTCTATACGGAAAAATCCAGAAACTTACTGCAGGGAAAATAATTATTCTCAGTAAACTGTAAAGAACAACTCTCTTATGTTCAGACACTTTTTTTCAATCTTCAAGTTATGAATCCATAATTTTCTTCTGTCCATCATTTCCTTGTTTCCCAACTTTTTTTTTTATCTCGAGGGACCTACAGTTTAACGCCGGTTCCGAAAGGCCAATGGGCTTGTAAACAATGTACATTACCCAGCAAATAATCTCATAATTAGAACCACTAAATTCAGGACATACACGTTTGGAATACAACTTTGAATTATCGAGCTTTCGGAAAGGTATGTAAGCTTTATTTAGTTTTTTTTTGCCTGAACAATAGGATACACATCAATAGTGATTCATCTGTTCTGAACGTTTGTAAACGATCCCAAACAAAATTAAAACTCAACAACTTGTCATATAAAATACACGTAAACAAAGTAATTTATGGCCCATGCGTTAGTAATATTCGACACCGGTAGGGGGCGTATCGCTTATCTACGTTCGCCAATAATTATGTATTTAGTTCTTAACTCAATCTGCCCGATGATGGTCTAGTGATCGGAATTGCAATCGCAGTGTTATATATTTCAAAGTATTTTTGTGATTATAGGAAAGGTAGTAAATTAAAGTTTTCATTTTGTTCAACATTATCTGTGATTTCCATTCTCAAATAAATCAGTGTAATTAATTATTCAATGTTTTTCTAAAACCAAACCACTGAATAATTCCTTGTTATGAGTATCAAGTTGTACTCTTCAACCCCGCGACTGACCGCGTTCCCTACAAATTTACCTAGTTATAAAAGCAGTGGTTTAGTCTAGAGCACCACCACACCGTTAGCCAGAACAGCCGTGCTGGGAGAATACATAAACCGCATCAAAGGAGGGGATTTGTTGTTTTGTTGTACTAACCATAAATTCTAACTTGTCACGGTTTGGGCCGATTTGATGGAATATATAGTAGTTTATATGATAAACGATTCTCGCATTTTATAATTTATTATTTCTGAATTTTCCGGCGCAAAGGGCGACGTGTGGAAACTATTGGTTGTAAATTATTGGAACGAAATATTTTATGGCATCGAAAAATATCTCGGTTTATAACAGATCAGACTTAACGTTATAATAAGATAAAGAATTAATAGAAAATCAATAATCTTTGATAATCGACAAATGATGAATCTTTTATTTAATTTCATGTACGAGATTTATACAACGAGTTTTCTTATGTGCAGTTTTTGTCATTGAACTTGAAACTCCAAACGAGAAATAATTTTCTAATGAAAATCACAATAACCATTATTTTATAAAATTCAAAATTATAATCGTAATGCTAATAATACTGAAAAAATTATAAATTTTACATATTACTACGTGAAGAGAAAACGTACTCTTTTTTGAGAATATTGCACGTGTGAGATTTCGAATAGCTAATATGTACCTTGGAGAAAAAAGGTGGTTTTTAGAAAAAATATTTAGATATGAACGTATATTATAGTAAAATCTTGTTCGATGGTTTTCTAGGCATTGTGATGTGCACATATTAACTATAAATGAAAAGTGAACCGTATTTTTGGTCCAGCCTTACTAAAAACATCCAACATTTGGATAATGTCATATAGCGTCATCTAACAAACTTTTAAGGTTTCAGGGTTGATCATCGGCAACAATATACCTAAGTACCACAGAACGTGACATGGAGGCTCTTAATAGTTAATAAATAGTTATTACTAAAGAAGTTTTTCGCGTGAACTTTTATATAAAATACAACTAGATAGGTAAACTTCTAAAGCAAAACTCTGTCCAAATATATATATATATATATATATATATATATATATGAATATATATATATATATATATGTTATATATATATATATATATATATATATATATATATATAAATATATATATATATATATATATATATATATATATATATATATATATATATATATATATATATATATATATATATATATATATATATATATATATATATATATATATATATATATATAATATATATATAATTATATATATATATAACTATAATATATATATATATATATATATATTAATATATATATATATATATATATATATATATATATATATATATATATATATATATATATATATATATATAAATATATATCTATATGTCTGTGTGTGCGTGTACAAGAATTGCTCGTGAGAATATATGAGATGAAGAGAATGAGTGCATAAAGCATAATATATATTATGATATGTGATACAAATACTATTTTTGAAAAATTTGTTTTACTATTGTTTATAATTATTTCTGCCATTGTATGTGAGATTGTAACTACCGTCAATGTTATAACAGTAAAATTTTACGTATACAAGATTGGTCTAGCGCCATCAGGATATCCTTCGCTTCTCCAAAACTTACTATATATATATATATATATATATATATATATTATATATATATATATATAATAGATATATAATATATATATATATATATATATATATATATATATATATATTTAATGTTTTTTCATGTAAAACTAAAAAAACACCCGTGGTTATAAAATTAAATGAACTAGGACATTTATTTGAAACTAATCAAACAACCTCCTAGAGGAGCTAACAATTACGTCTAGGGTAGATGTGGATATTTCGATGCTTCGTGAACTCTTATAACCAGGTCCGCTAGGAGGTTTGTTTGATTAGTTCAAATAAATGTCCTAGTTCACTTCATTATATATATATATATATATATATATACTATATATATATATATATATATATATATATATATACAGGGTTGCGATAAAGTATGGAACCAAGAAAATATCTTTCGAACGAAAAGGAGAATATTTATGAAATTTTGCAGGTAAGTCCAATGGCGCAAAATGCATCTAATGTATGATTTTTTGTTGATAATATACTTCCGGTTGTACCGGAAATAGACCTTAGGTCGCTTATTTTAAAAGGGATACCCTATATATTATTACATTTTTGGATTCTACGTAAGATTCTAGGCAGATTCTATGCATCATGTTCTATACCTAAGTCTAAGCGTTTTAGACATATTTAGGTTTTTATGTCAAAAACGACGATTGCAAGCCCTAATATAATTATCAATTGTTCCTATAAGGAAGCCTTTTTTACTTACTTTGGGTTAGATTCCTTGTTGAAAGGGACCCACTTAAATGATTTTGAATAACATTTGGATAACTAGTTATACTGGGTGTGCAAAAAATAAGATCTAAAATGAGATTGAGAAAACTGACTAAAATCAATTTTTTCAAATGGAAACCCCCCATTTTCTTAATTCTGTAGTATTAAGCATTTAAAAAGGAGGTAACCTTGTATGAGGTTATCTTCACCTAAAATTTGAAGTTTTCAAAAAATTGCCAATTTAATATTTTTTTATGGCGATTTTGCATTCCATCGTTAAACAATTAGATCTAGGATAGCCACGATCGTATTTGAGATCGTACTCGTTCATTACTTACTACATATGCATACACAAAACATCAATTTGTTCATCTGAACGTTTTTTTACGGTAGTGTAAAAAACTCAAAAGAAGTTGAATTGATTTTTGTCAGTTTTCTCAATCTCATTTTAGATCTTATTTTTTGCATACCCTGTATGACTAGTTATCCAAATATTATAAAAAATCTAATAAAGTAGGTCATTTTCAACAAGGAATCTAACCCAAAGTAAGTAAAAAAAGCTTCCTTATAGGAACAACTGATAATTATATTAGGGCTTGCAATCGTCGTTTTTGATATAAAAACCTAAATATGTCAAAAACGCTTAGACTCAGGTATAGGACATAATGCATAAAATCTGCCTAGAGTCTTAAGTAGAATCCAAAAATGTAATAATATATAGGATATCCCATTTAAAATAAGCGACTTAGGGTCTATTTCCGGTACAACCGGAAGTATATTATCAACAAAAAATCATACATCAGATGCATTTTGCGCCATTGGACTTAGCTGCAAAATTTTATAAATATTCTCCTTTTCGTTCGAAAGATATTGACTTGGTTCCATACTTTATCGCAACCTTGTATATATATATATATATATATATATATATATATATATATATATATATATATTATATATAATATATATCTATATATATATATATATATATATATATATATATATATAATATATATATGTATATATATATATATATATTATATTGATATATATATATATATATATATATATATATATATATCTATTTATATGTTTGTATGTATGTAAGAGCTTATGTATTTTCAAGTTGTTTACACGATAAAGGGCGTAATTTTAGAACAATAGGGTTGAAAGATTGAAAATAGGTAGTTTTGTATGATATCTTGAATGGAATTGGTTTTGTTTCGAATTGG
>JARQZK010000161.1:0-20000 GCA_030704885.1 Cynegetis impunctata
TTTATAAGCTATTTGTTTTATTTATTTAGAGTTTTCTATGAAAGATTTTTTATTTATTATTTTTCATAAGAATAAATTCTTTTATTTTTCCAAAATATTTTTTAATGAATATTCGTTTTTCAGTATACTTTTCTAGTATATATAGACAGAAAAAGCTGTATATTCCTGAGATTGCATTTTCAATGCTGATAATAATTTAATTACTAACGTTTCATTATAGAGGCGTTATGTAGATGATATTTTTTGTATTTGGACCGGTACAGATAGGCAGTTAGATAATTTCCTTAAATATATAAATACTTTCTACAACTCGATTCAATTTACAAAAGAAGTAGAAACCGAAAACGGTACCTTGAATTTCTTAGACGTTTGCTAGGAATTTGAATTCTCTTACTTTCAACATTTATAGAAAACCAACCTTCACAGATACTTTAATTCACAGCGACAGTAACCAACACATTAAAATAAAACTCAGTGCTTTTCATTCGTTCATACATAGATTGTTCACGATTCCATTATCGGAAACAAATTTTCAAACTGAAGTTAATACAATTAAATTATAAACCATCAATAACGGTTACAATGAAGTCTTATCGACAGGCTCATTGGAAAAAACGAATAAAGTATCTGTTGCATTCAATATACCCCACGCAAACTATTAATGAAGAACAAAAATACTTCCCAATAAATTATGTGCCTAATTTGAGTAGCAAAATTTGTAACAGACTATCGAAAAATAACGTTAAAACAATTTGTACAAATAAAAGAAACTTGAAGTCATTCTTGGTCAATAATAAAGAAAAATCTAACATCGGAGAAAACAGTGGTATTTACAAAATATTTTGCGACGAATGTCCTGCTTTCTATATTGGACATACAGGAAGGAATATAAATATTCGTGTTGAAGAAAATAAAAAGTCAATTTTACAAAACAAAAATACCACTGGCTTCTCTGAACATTGTATAAAATTCAATCAGTTCCTGGATTTCAACAAAACCAAATTGTTACATTCAGGTAACAAAGGAAAACGCCTTGACCTTCTTCAAATTCTCGATATAAGTTCCGCCCATAATAGTCAATTACCCCTTGTAAACGAACAAATTGATTTTCAGGTATCACCTTTGCTTTTGTCTGTTTTATAAATCACGATGCAATACTCTCCTGTAGTCAGTCTTGATAATGAGTTCATAACTCGAAACATGTCGACTTTTCGTTACTGCTAAATACAGTATCTAAATATTTTTTTATATTGTGAAACATAAGCCAAGTGTTTTTATTTTAAAGTTTATACTTTATTCTGTATATTCCTGTATTTATTTCACGTATATTAATTTTAGTAGGTACTACGTAAAAAACAAGCCCCCTCAAGAAAGCTGTGCTGGCTACATCCCTGATTGGGCCGATACATGATATAAATTAATAAACATAGTGAAACAATGGTTAATGAAAACTACACTTTTATTGGATAAAATACGTATGACGCACGTTTCGGTGAAGCTTTACCTTCTTCAGATGCTGAATGCAAAATGAATATATTCACCGATATATCGAATACAAAAAATAAATAAATAACGGATTGTGTAGAAATGGCAAATACGAAGATGGTTACAAATTATAATTAGTGAGAAAGGAAATTCCATTATAAACTGCTAGTCAGGTAGATCCATAATTTTGAAATGATTGGAAAATTTAGGTTAATTCCCTTAGTTTCAGCATTTAATATTTTAAAGTCAAAATTGAATGTGTGATTTTCTTTTTTTAAGTGGTTTGCATAATATTATAGATTAAAAGATTTTCAAAAATGCTATAAGCCAGGTGTGTCCCCTTACCAGAGGTAATATCAAATATAACAGTGTGACTTACATTGGAAATTCAAGTAAAAAACTTGAATCACTTTCATCTAAGCACTAAAAATAGAACAAAAGTTCACAAAAACAATAAATCAGGAGTTTATATAATTAATTGTGGTGATTGTGATAAGTTACACTAATAGAACTTTCAGAAGCTCTCAGATCAGTATTTTTTTTTTAAACTCGAGGGACCTACAGTTTAACGCCGGTTCTGAACGGCCACTGGGCTTGTAAACAATGTACATTACCCAACAATTAATCTCATAATTAGAACCACTAAATTCAGGACATACACAACGCCCAAGAGCAAGGTGGGACTCGAACCCACATCCTCGGCTTACAAGCGTTGCACCTTACCGCTGGTCTACCGGGGCCTCCAGATCAGAATTTCACAGAACACAAACGGAGCTTTGTTAATCAAAAGTCTAATTCACATTAGGCAATCCAGTAATTCCAAGAAAATCATACATTCAAATTTGACTTTAAACTATTAAATGCTGAATGTAAGGGAATTAAACTAAATATTATAGAATCATTACATATTAATAAATACGAACATTGAGGTCTCCTATTGAATAGCCAAATGGATCATACTATACAAGCCCCCTTCTTAATCTTTTCAAAATTACGGACCTACGTGTTAGCAGTTTAGAATGAGTTTTTCCCTCTCTCACCAATTATTTGTAATCATCTTTGTATTTACTCTTTCTACAAAATTTTTCATCTTTTTATTTCTTATATTCGATATATCCGAGAAATATATTCTTTTTGCATTCAGCATCTGAAGAAGGTGGAGTTGCTTATTTTATCCAATAAAGGCGTAAATTGTTTGTATTAACCATCGTTTTGATATGGATCAACAATTATCTTTTCGGCGCAAGCTGACCTTCTCATCACATGACATTTTAGGCTAACGTAAGGGTTTGGCTTTCGATTATAGGTGTTGATGATCGATGGGTTACCTTGAAATTTGGTTTCTCCTTTCTAAATATAGAGAAGATGACCTAATTTTAGCCAACCCCAGCTTATTTCACTCTGGATTTTAATGATAATTCATGAATTAAATTAGCGTTTTTAGCATGTAGTAATCGGAGTGAAACGATGGGAATTGTGTAGTTAATCCCATTCCTTGATAAGGAATACGAAATATCAAAAAAAACGTTCTTCAATTTAGACAGGTATTGATTGATTTTGCATGTTCTCTTCATTTGATTCGAAAAATAATTATAAATAGAAAACAGGCAAAACCAATTGATATATATATATATATATATATATATATCTATATATATATATATATATATATATATATATATATATATATATATATATATATATCTATATATCTATATATATCTACATATCTATATATATATATATACAGTGTGTTCCAGAATAACGTCAGTAAATTTCGAGGGGTTATTCTTTAAGACATTTTAAGAAAAAAAGTTTCAATGAATGTAGGTCCGCAAATGCTTCCTAACCGAAATACAGGGTGTTGAACTTTGAAAAAAAAATTTAATTTTTTTAATATCTGAAGTACGAATGTTATGAAGATGATTTTTAGAACATTGTTATAACTTCTTGAGCTCTATGAACTGCTGTTGAAATTTCTTCCAAAACTGTTATAAGGAGCGGAGAAGAGAGGGGTACCGTGGGTTTCATTTAACCATATTTTTGAGGGAGGTCATTATTGGTAAATAATGACAGTTTTGGAAGAAATTTCAACAGTAGTTTATAGAAGTTAAGTAGTTATAACAATGTTCTAAAGTTCATCTTGATAGCATAACCTGTATTTCGGTGAGGAAGCATTTGCGGACCTACATCCATTGGAACTTTTTTTCTTAAAATGTCTTAAAGAATAACCTCTCGAAATTTTCTGACGTTATTCTGGAACACCCTATATATATATATATATGTTCAGAAAGATTTCCGCGGTCGGTAGTATTTGAAATACTTGGTTCTCGGAATGTTTCCGATTCCTCCTAATTCGATTCGTGGAGTAGGCAGATTGAGGCCACGTATCTGAATTATTTCCCTTTTAATTCTCCTGAAGATGGCTTCGCAAAAGGAGCCGAATCGTCGAGATTTTTCAAATCTTTTACGCGGCTCATTCCGAGAACCAAGTTTTTCATATATATATATATATATATATATATATATATATATATATATATATATATATATATATATATATATATATTTGAACTACTTTTGGCTTTTCTTTATTGTTATTTCTTCGTCCTTTACTAGCAATAAGAGGATATTGATGTTTGGAAATACAATTCTATTGATAAATTAACGTTTCTGCACGAAATTCATGGCTTTTTCTGATTATTTGAAAGAATAAAATTACTGTAGTTGTTCTATATGAACTTTTGAACTATTTTTCCAGTTAAGTCAATTGACTCTTGCAAAAATATGAACTATGAAGATGTCATGAATTTTGCGACGAAACGTTTATTTATAAATGAAATGGATATTATATATATATATATTTATATATATATATATATATATATATATATATATATATATATATATATATATATATATGTGTGTGTGTGTGTGTGTATATGTGTGTGTGTGCGCGCGTGTGTGTGTGTGTGTTTTAGTTGAATTAATTCAATCTATGGTTTTATTATGGAGTGATTGGAGCGACACAACGGGAATTGTGCAGTCGGGTTTTATTCTTTGAAACAGTTTGTATATATATATATATATATATATATTTATATATATATATATATATATATATATATATATATATATATATATATATATATATATATATATATATATATATATATATATATATATATATATATATATATATATATATATATTTAAGGTGCAATTTTCTTGGGTTTAGAGCACATTAAAACTTTAGGTATTCAGATTTTATTACTTGTAATCGACACATGTTTCGGCGTATATAAGCCTTTTTCAAGATTATATCACAGGTATGGCTGGGACATTTACATTAGTTTATCTGCAATCTACATTTCATCTACTTATTTAAAACACGTTATAAAATACATTGGATCTGTCAATTTTAATTTGCTTTGTTTTGTTTTTGACTATATTAATACAATGTATTTTATAACGTGTTTTAAATAAGTAGATGAAATGTAGATTGCAGATAAACTAATGTAAATGTCCCAGCCATTCCTGTGATATAATCTTGAAAAAGGCTTATATACGCCGAAACATATGTCGATTACAATTAATAAAATCTGAATACCTAAAGTTTTAATGTGCTCTAAACCCAAGAAAATTGCACCTTAAATATATAAAATATAGCACAAGAAATTCTACCTATCGCATATATATATATATATTTTTTTTTTTTTTAATTACTTTCAGTTGAATGAATTCGATCTGTGTTATTATTATGCAGTAATCGGAGTGAAACAATACGAATTGTGCAGTGAGGTTTTATTCTTCGAAATGGCGTTGGAAGTGAGAAAAAACTGATTGTTGGACTTAGACATGTATTGATTGATTTCCGCACCAAATCTCTTTTTGATTCGCTTTCAGTTTCAGATAATGATTTCCTTCAGTTTGAGTGTTCTCATTATTATCAGAATCTTTCTAATTATTAACAACCCGATATATATTTATGTATGTTTAATTTCTTGAATTACTCGACTGTTGCTTTCGAAGATGGATAAGCGAAAATCTTATTTCATATTCCTATTAATAAGTTCCCAATAACATAACAATATATATATTCATAATCTTTTCAATATAATTAACTGAACTGGTCCCGTTTATTTCTTTCATTTTAACAATCTTACTTTGATGCCAATTAAGGTTAGTTTTGAAAGGTGTTCCAATATTTATTGTATTACTGAATTATTAATAGTACTACTGGCTAATAGTTTGACTAGTTTCTAACCTTCTTTTGTATTCTTCAACTTCTAGGTATATAAAATGAGAGGCGCTTTGTTGATGATGGCCTATTCGCACTAGTTTTGACTTTAGCAGTTTATATATATATATATATATATATATATATATATATATATATATATATATATATATATATATATATATATATATGTATGTATAAAACAAGGAAAATTATCAGTCTAGCCCGCATATGTGTGATTGTCTTCCGGAACAAGGGATTCTGCTTGTTGTTGCTTTTTGATAATTATTAGCAATAACAGGCTTGGTGAAACTCAAAAAACTCGATTTTATGAAAAAGTTGACGTTTCGCCACGACATTCGTGGCTTCTTCAAAACTTATTCTTTCTGAAGAATTGGTATTAAGATAGGATTTACACAAAAAAAATAGTCTCCTATCTGCTCTCATGCTGCCAGTTCCATATAACGCCATCTCGTGAGTTATTGTGGTATTTATATAGTTAACGAATGCCAAAACATTGATTACCATTTCCTCATATTCTTTTACGGTATTCTTTCTGACTCTTATAGTAGTAAAATTTCCTGAAGTTTGGCAATTTTTCAACGCGGCATTCAAATATATCCTGGTTGGCCTTCTTCTTGTTGGGAAAATGCATATTGAACATATCTGAAGTGCGATATATGTCCTTATGGCAGTCTTCAAAATTTATTATTAGGTTCATATAATCTTCGTTAGAAAAATTAGCCAGAATCGAAAATTAAACTGAATGCTAACGCTTGGTTTGATAGGTATTATTACTTATTTGTATGACAATCATGATTCATATCGAAATATAACTTTATTAAGAAAAATTAAAATATCTTGAAAACTATCAATTTTAGGTAAAGGATAATGCATATCAATCGAAATGCAATTTTGTCTACAATTAATATCTGAAGTAAAAAAAGGGACATTCGATTCGAAAAAACTGAAAAAAATTTTTTTATTTGTGAAGACCGCGTAAAATTTTATAGGAATTGATTATAACTTTTAGAATAACCAGCATTTTTTATAGATTCGCTCGCAATTTCATTGTATTATGTCTAATAGTCACCGAGATAAAAAGCGTCAAAGTGCCTTCCTTAAATGTCAAAAAAAATTCTAAATGCAAATATCTCCAAAACGGTCGAAAAAGATCATAGATATTGCTTCATAAACTGACATTAATTTTCAAAAAGGAATCTAAATGTGGAATGAAGAATGGGGGTTGCCATTTAAAACAAGGAAGTTGGTAGCTACATCCGGTATAACCGGAAGCGGTAGAAAACTGTCACTATTTTAAAAAAGTAGCTCATGATTGAGAACCTTCGTGAGTAAATTTTTATAAACGTATCATTTGTACTTTTCCATATAAGACTAATTTCCCCTTTAAAAGAAATATACTGTATATATATATATGTAATAATAATAATAATAATAATAATAACTTCTTTATTCTCAAGATCAAAATACACTTTTGAAAGGAGAACATGTCTTGACATAAATTGATTAAACAAATAACAACATTCAAATCACGGAAACATCAGGCTTGTACTCAAGAAATTCCCGCACACTATATGGCTCGATGTTGATGAGGTATTGAAAAATTTCTCTTTTGAACTGTCTATAGTCTTCAAGAGTTTGATATTTACGGGGTAACACATTATATAATTTAATGCACATATAAGTGGTATTTTTCTCTGATAGTGTGAGAGAATGACTTGGAATGTGAAAATAGTGGATATTTCTGGTGTTATTGAGGTTCTTGAAAACTTTAAAATATTCACTGTGTTTTGATATATATAAAAGACAACAAAATATATACATACCTGGTACCGATAGAAAATTATGTCGCTATGTATATATATATATATATATATATATATATATATATATATATATATATATATATATATATATATATGTATATATATATATATATATATATATATATATATATATATATATATATATATATATATATATATATATATATCGATGTCCATTGCATAAGGAAATGAACTAGGCAACTATAGTTAGGTCAAATTTTCAATTTAGAGACAGATTCATGACGGTTGTTTATTTTGGAACGATAACAATTTAATTGAATACTTCATAAAATATTAAATAGCTGCTTCACTTTTCAGGCTGCTTAACGAAACTATATTTGCAACTACGCTTACCGCGAGATTGAAAGATTGTCTTCCTTCGTGATGTAATTCAGTCGACACAGAGAGTTTGACAGTTCAATGTCCTGCGATTACTGTTTTTGTCGTTTAATTATTACATGAGTTGCGTTTGTACTTCTCAGAAATGCTTTCGGCTGACTTGACACTTGATCCATCAGGTATCATCGTAAATGTGCAATTCTATAAGTTTAAGATAAAAAAATTCAGGAGGCATGTGTACTGAATTATTTAAACTCCAAGATGAACCTATCGAAATACAAGTTATTATATTGAAAAAGTGTCCACCGGTCTTGATCCGATTATATATTTTTACTGGCGAACGGAAATTATTTTCTTCTTGCCGCAAAATGCTTAAGGTTCATCAAATTGCTCAAAATAACCATCAATTCATGAAAAATATACTAGTTGACCAACGTCAATTTCATATAAAACATAAACTGAACAAGGAAAAATCTTCAATAATTATAATAATAAAAGAACATAAGACAAAACGAATAAAGTATAAACTTTAAAATAAAAACACTTTGCTTATGTTTCACAATATAAAAAATATTTAGATACTGTATTTAGCAGTAACGAAAAGTCGACATGTTTCGAGTTATGAACTCATTATCAGTCTTGATAATGAGTTCATAACTCGAAACATGTAGACTTTTCGTTACTGCTAAATACAGTATCTGAATATTTTTTATATTGTGAAACATAAGCCAATTGTTTTTGTTTTAAAGTTTATACTTTATTCTTTATGATGTTTCACCAAGTGATGTGCGAGAATTCAATCTCAGTTACTAAAAATGCCAGCAAAGCATTTCTCGCGATTCTGTACCGAAGAGTATTAGGGCTCGTTCAGACACACGGGAACCACGCGATTTTAGAATCGTGCGGTTTGGAATCGCAAAATTGTGTTATGTATTCAGACAGAGCGGTTAGTACGCGGTTGGCGCGAGCGGATAGCGTTAGTTTGAAAATGGAAGTTGACGAAGAAAATACTGAAAATGACTGAAATCAAGGCCAAATAAACACTATGGAAAAAAAAACTTACAACGAACTATATATATATATATATATATATATATATATATATATATATATATATATATATATATATATATATATATATAGAGTAATTTTTTATGAGTGATAGACTCCGTAGAGAGCCTATTTAGCACTTTTGTTTTCATTAAATTAATATGCGAGAATATACGCTCAACATTTGTGGATTAATGAGGCAATGATAAAACATGAAAGATAAAAGTAGTCAACAGAGAAAATATTTTTGTCATTTGCACGCTGACTTTGTCCCAAAAGATTTCTACGTCATCAGGAAATGTTCTGATTTGTTCAAAATTTCTTAAAATTCGCCACTCTGTATCAATTTTCTAGAATTTATTGTTGTGAACAATATCTGGAAAGAGTCTAATAATTGAAACTATCGAATCAGTAATAAAATATAAAATACTTAGTTCGACATGAAAAGAGTCGCAAACTTCAAACTGTAAAATCGGTAGAAAATCGTTGCGTTTCGGTATTTCGGTAGGCCGGACCTCAAATCGGTAGAAATACCGAAAAATCGGTAGTTTCGAGAACACTGCTGGGGAGAGGCTCAATACACTCCATAGTAACAGAATCGCGCGGGCACCGCACGATTCTATTTTCTGGCGGTTGAGTGGCGGGTACCGCGCGTGTTGACCAACCGCGCGGTTACGTCTGAACGATTGCAAAAGTACTTATATAAATAAGACCCGCGCGATTCTAAAATCGTGTGGTTCCCGCCGTGTCTGAACGAGCCCTTAATTAAATTCAAAGCGTGTAACAATCACTTATGGTTCAACAAAGAATGCTTGCAAAACAAAGTAACTCCTAAATATATGAAGATCACTTGTGGACACACCTCAAATGAATCCAAGTCAGCAGTACAAGCAGTCTTGATAATGAGTTCATAACTCGAAACATGTCGACTTTTCGTTACTGCTAAATACAGTATCTAAATATTTTTTATATTGTGAAACATAAGCCAAGTGTTTTTATTTCAAAGTTTATACTTTATTCTATATGATGTTTCACCAAGTGGTGTGCGAGAATTCAATCTCAGTTGATAAGACAAAACTCTCAGGATTTTCATTCATTGCCAAAAATATCACTCCAAAATTTGAAAGTTCAGGAGTTTATAACTTGATTTGTCCTGTATGTAAAGGAGTGTATATAGGTCAGACTGGTCGATCGTTCAAGGCAAGATTTAAAGAACACCAACAATTTCTATTGAAAAATAAAACGGATTCAACATTTTCGAATCATTGTCGTCAAAATCACCATCCGTTTCCAGAAATAGATAACTTCCAAATTATGCACAAATTACTGTAAGGAACCAAACTAACTTACTTAGAATCATTGGAAATTTTTAAACTCAATCATAATGCAAAATATATCTTGCTGAACGACCAGATTGACTCGATATATTCTCCTATATTCAGTGTATACAAACAAACAACGACTTTTCTAAGAACATTTCATTGTACCAATTTGGGAAGTCCACTTCGATTAGCCTTTCTTGAAATATGTTCATCTTGTCTATCTAGGTACCTGCAATAATTCTTTCTCACCCGTAAGCGCAAATCTATAATTCTGTATTCAGTTCTTAACTCAATCTGCCCGATGAATTGCAATCGCAGTTTTATATTTTTCAAAGTATTTTTGTGATAATAAACGTATTAAATTCAAGTTTTGTTCTTGTTCATCATCAGATAATCTTCCAAGGGAGCTGGTTATATGTATTCCTCGACGAGAATTCTGCATTCACAATTCAAGAGTGAATCAAGTCACTCCGACCCAAGATCTGCATATTGCTGTTTCGATCTTATTGGAACTCATCAGTGCAGCTTCTTGACTCGGAGTGAACCGACATATTTCTAATTGGTTCCCAATACAAATTCATGTCAGGAAGTATTTGTTCTCTCGACGATATTCTTTATTTTCGGCGAATTGTTGGTTTCCAATATCTTTGGCGGAGGGCGCCATGGGTTGTTATCCAAATAGTAGCTCGGCCTCGATTGGTATTGGGCAGCGATAAAAAATGTCAATGCACTCCGAGTCAAGTAAGCTGCACTGAAGATATCTAATAAGATCGAAACAGTAATAAGCAGATTTTGAGTCGGGGTGACCTTACATTTTCTATAATTAACTGTTGCATTTCGAATGCAGATTTCACGTCGCGTAATACATAGGACTAGCTCCCTTGGAAAATCGTTTGATAATTCTTGAATTATTGAAGAATTTTCCTTCTTCATTTTTTGTGATAGGTTGAAATCAATTTCCTGCCTAAACGAAAGTGCCACCGTCTTGAAGATATTTTAGTTTTATTTAGTATTTATGAATCGATCTAGGCTGTCAGTCGTGGAACACATGTAACTTTTATGTGTCTAGGTATTATCCAATAAAGTTAAGCAAATGACAGCTCTCCATATCCCTCTCGGTAACGAATTAAAACTATTGGAGCGAAAAATCTGAAATTTACTGTGATGCAACTTAAGATTTTTTGAAAATTTTTGATGTTAAATTCAGATTTTCAAAATGCTCCGTTTGGGCACTATGACATGTCCCAAATTGAGGACATCATGAGCTGATGGGTACTATGACATGTCCCCAATTGAGGACATCATGAGCTGAAGACAAAAAAATTTCAGAAATATGTTCAGAGGGTAAAACATTAATATGTTTTATTAAAATAACATTACAGGGTATGGTATTTCATGAATGGACCATTTTCGAAGTACTAAAATGTATAAAATTTAACTTTTGCAGAAATAAAATAAAAGTGCTGTTATATTTACCTAGATGCTGCGTTTACCGCTAGCTCACAATGTCCTCAAATGTCCTCACTTTCAAAATTGGCTGATTACAATATGCACAAAAATCACCAAACAAAATTACTTTGAAACAAGTCTACACTTATTGTGAACGTGAACAAACAGTTTTCAAACACGTGGTCTAACGAATATAACTAACAAAAAAATAAACAGTAGAGCGCTACACTGCTGTCACAGCTACCCTACGGAAACCTATATTTCAAATGAATGAATTTTTTTCCCATCAGCTTGTAGATGGCAGCACATATATTCATTTGGAAGTATATGATGTCCACAACTGAGAACAATGTGACAGAGAAGTAAGAGCAAGCGGCACTTCATAGGAAAAAATCCAAAGTAGGTTGTCCTCAATTGAGGACAGGGTGAGCGAGAGGGATATAATGAGTGATATGATGAGAAATAATTCATGGACCTCAAAATACCAATATGTCATCCTAATCGATGGAGTAAACCAAATAATTTCTAATCAATTTGTTTGAGATCGGTCCGACAATATAAAAAAGTTACCAACTTTTGTGTTATCAATACGTGTTGGTGACAAAAGTTTCTGTGATTAGGTACCTCGTCTTAGCAACAATCGTTGTAAACAAATTTCAGAAACCGTGTTTGACGGTAAACATCAAAAGAATACGATTGTTGCAGATATTTCCTCGCTCTGTGAGTACGCTTTCAGTTGGGAACATTTGTTGGAAACAGAAACATCGATGTAGACCAGAGGTTCCCAAACTTTTTTTTCTCATAGACCACTTTGAAAATTTTGCTGGTTCCGGTGGACCCCCTGCAGCTACATTTCTACCATTTTCCCAAAACTCGACAAAAATATGAAGATTAGATCTAACTATGGAAATTTGCGTTGCGGCTGAGTTGCAACCACGAATTTACACTTTTCGAAAAAAAAGTGAGAATTTATCGGTTAATTAATTAATTGAATTGGTGGAAGTCAAAAAATTGAAATTGGCCAATCACAAAAGTGATTTCATCTAACTTTACTTTTTACAAATCTACTCAAAGCACAAGAAACCAATCAATTCTCACTTATTTTATTTAGAAAACTCCTCGCCCCGCTCTCCCATTAGGAGTGGTAAAAATAAAAAGAGAAATAGTTTATTTTTTGTGTTGTATTTATTCAAATATGTAATTAATACACTATTAACTATTAGGTTTACATCTCATTGTAATATGATAACAGTGTGATATAATTAGACTTAAACGTTAATAACGTTACGTAACTTCTGAAATGACAATCACAAAATAGTCATAATTTCAATGAGAGGAATGTTCTTGATGGATTGACAGCAAATTATCAATATTTGGCTTCAGTTTTGTTAGAAATAACCGCTCCTTTTTTTGTTAAAAAGTTGGTAACGACACTTTTTTCGACATGATATGACGAGGGAAACGTTATCGAAAGCTTTTTCGCAGTTCCCCTTAGTCCAGGATATTTTTCAGGTATTTCTGCCTGCAGCCAAAATGTTTGATACCATTTTTTAAATTCCAACTTCAGCACTATGAGTGCTAAGCTCGAGTAGCTTCTCTTGCAATATCACATTCTCCACTTCCGTTTCATCAAATGGATTTATGATCCATGGTGGTATTTCCATCGTCCGAATATCTTCGAAAGTGATTCTGCAGTCATCATGCAGGGCAATTGAATGTTGGACGTACCTATGTCTGAATATTCTCATCAAGGCATTCTACCTGCGACAAAGTACTCACTTTTTCCGACACGGGCAAACACAATCATCGGTTCGCTTTACTTTTCTTTTCGAAATTCAGGAAACAAATGAGTAACGTTTATCCTTGGCATTCGTATGCCAAGGTATATTGGTAAAGAATCAAACAAGTTCATGCAAGATTGCAAGAGCACACACAAAAAGTCGTATTTCGTCCCTTTGCAAGCCTGAACAAGAGTTGTGGACGACGGAGAGCAATGCTTTGCAAATGTCGACACGATGTACTGAATATGGAATATGCAAGTTTTCACAAGTAACAGCCTCTGAACTACTTAAAATATTATCTGCCTACATTGATAGGTGAAGTCAAGCCACCATTTTATTTCTTCAATATCGAATTGAAAATTGAAATTAAATTTTCGTGGACCCCCGCTTATGAATTGTGAACCCCCATATTTTTGTCACGTCAACGTAGACCCCCGTCGAGTCTCCCGTGGACCCCTGGGGGCCCACCTGGACCACTTTGGGAATCAATGATGTAGACGATGGAGTATTTGTTGAACGGATCAATAGCAATATCGTGTCCTTTGTTTATTCATTCCTCGTGTTTGAGAACCCTCCTACTACGTGTCTTCGTGATGTATTCGTATGAAGATCAAGTCCTCAAAGGATCTGGATCTGGGAGTGGTGATCGAAGATAAACTGAAGTTCACGGATCGCGTCGAAAAATGGATACAAAAAACTATCTCAGGTTGAGAGCTTAAAGCTACGGTTCCATCGGAGGATAATGAGGAACATTTTGTTGCTAAAAGTTTCTCTTTGTTGCCATAGGTAGAAACTTATGGCAACATACGTAAATTTCCTGTTTCCACTGAAGCATCTTAAATTGTCAATAGTCGCATATTGTTTCTTGAGTACGCAACTAGTGCTTCCACTGCATGTTGGCAGTAAGCTAGAATATAGAGCACTGTACACTGGAAGCTTCAGCAACACGACTTTTTACTAGTTGCATCATCCACTGCGATAGCAACACGGATTTGTTTATCAATGTTTCCTGTTTTCTTTTGAAGTTTACCGCTAAAAATGGAGACATGTTGCCGAAACATAAAGAAATTTCAAGAAACATTTTGGAACATTCACGGAAACACGCAACGGCAACAAAAATGTTCATCCGGTGGAACCGTAGCTTTAGACTCACATTTACGCTCTATAGTCTGTCCAGCGACCGTTGGAGTGTACGTCACCAATTGTATATGACGTCGATCGTGAACACTGTTGCCAGACGTAATAAATAATCTTAAATCTAAATAGCTAACCCAATTTTCAACAGAATGGGATATCTTGCATGTTTGACATGGCGGGAATTTTTAGCAGTAAATTCAAATTGACCATTATTCCCTACCAGAACTGTCTATCTATATGGAATCCATATTCATCGATCGATAAATCAAACTTAATTACAAAATCTTCTAGGTTACTCGGCGACTGTCAAACGTGAAATGCCGATTACCGGCGCGTTGGTCGAGAGGGTCCGACAACATTTTTTAATTAAATGACAACTTAACAAACATTCAACTTATTTTCATTACTCGGAATGTTAGTTTTTCTTGAGAAGTACATACGATTTGATATGTTAAGAACAGAATATTTGTCGAAATGGATGATCCGGTCACTATCACCATTTAACTACTTTTTCAGAAAATTACTTACGACAGATATGAATTTCGACCATTTCGAATTTTATTTATTTGGATAGGCAGCCTTGCGTCGTTATTTGCGCATGACTGTGACGTACACGCCAACTTAGACTGGACAGACTATATCATTCGTAGTCTAGCTTCTATGCATCTAGTACCTGCAATAAAAGTGCGATAAGCAAATTCGTTCGAAAAATTTCTCAACATTCACTGGTTGCAATTCGGTTTACCTTATACAGACGTAGAAAGCCTTTCAAATGAATAAGTTACTACGTTTCATAATCAGGTTAGGCATAATGAAATCGAAATGTGGAATCACGAATTACTTGTTTTCGTGCTAATTCCGCTCGGTCAGAATATAAAAAGTCAATGCCCCAGTCATTCGAGGGAGCCCACCGAAACCAACACGGATGGTCCATAAAAAAGGATGTAACAATCAACTTTCGACTTTCTCCGTCTGCAAACATAACGGACGAGCCGGAGGAATGAATTACGAGGTACTTCAGTGGCGGCGCATTGGTAACATAAAAACAAATTTCACTTTCGATATGGGCTATGAAATTTCATGTTGCCGAATATCAAATATAGTGTGCTACGAAAGATTAAAAATTTTTATTAGAATCGTTACTTAAGTAATTGAATTTTAGGACCCGAATAACTTTTGAATAATGAAAAACCTTCTGAAGGAAGTTTCGTTCTCATATCTACCAAGAAATATAAATTGAGTAATACTTAGATGATGTTTTTGTTTAGTGCGAGACCTGGCGTTCTTGAAAATAGAAAATTTTCACACGATTATCAGACAAAATCGCATGACGCACGTTTCGGTGAAACTTCACCTTCTTCAGATGCTGAGTGAAAAATGGATACATTTCTCGGATATATAGAATACAGGAAATAAATAAATAACAAATCGGGTAGGAAGGAACCAACATAGATGGTTAGGGGTCATCCAAAAATTACGTCACACCTTGAGGGGGAGGGAGGGGGTCGACGAAGTGTGACATTGTGTGACAAGGGGGTGGGAGGGGTCCTAAATTTCGTGATGTCACATTTCAAAATCTATGCTACTTGGTACGAAAATCATTTGCGTGAATCTCAATATTTATTACAAATAGTAACATGCGAGGTTGTCCCATGTTGTGGTGTACGACGATCTAGTCTTTGGCGACTATTGCGAGAGGGGTCTTACCCCGAAGGTAAATTTGCTCCACTATATTACTTCAGTTAGCTTTGGATCTCCGAGCGTCATCACATTTGATGCAAGTTCCGTATGACGGTGTATATTTTGCATCATACAAGACCACTAATCAACACAAGCAATTACATAAGAGGCAACAAGAAGTTTTACCCATCGCGAAGATTCGTCCTTTGCTGCTTGACGTGCCAGAGAACTTCTTTGTGTGGATGATGACGATGATGCTGTATGGTTGGATGAGGAAGATGTTGACACAACTAATGTTCCTGACATTAACAACTCAAACGAGAACGAAGTGACTGCTATGCCAGTTATAAATAATTTAAAAGAATGACCTCAAGAGTAGAGGCCTCGGTAGACCAGCGGTGAGCGACTACCGCCTTGTACCGTTTGTTGACCGAGGATGTGGGTTCGAGTCCCACCTTGCTCTTGGGCGTTGTGTATGTCCTGAATTTAGTGGTTCTAGTTATGTGATTGAGTGTTGGGTAATGTACATTGTTTACAAGCCCATTGGCCGTTCGGAACCGGCGTTAAACTGTAGGTCCCTCGAGTTAAAAAAAAAAAAAAAAGACCTCAAGATTATTAAGTTTGTATCTTTAATTAATATAATTCTTTTAATATTTTTTGTTTTGTTAATTTCTTTAATTAACATAGCCAATCGTTTTTCGTTTTGTTAATTTCTTTAATTCATATAATTAATTGCTTTTTGTTTTGTTGATTTGATGTTAATTTTATTAAAAAATAATTTAAATGTAAATAAAACTGATTTCGGAACCGCTGTTTTCATTCAATGATTTGTAAATGTAAATTTGCAAAATATGTGACGTCACACTAGGGAGGGGGGAGTCTCACAAATGTGACCAGCTGTGACAAGGACGGGGGGAGGGGCAAAAAATCATGAAATTCGTGTGACGTAATTTATGGGGTCATCCATAAATTACGTCACACGAATTTCATGATTTTTTACCAATAATTAATCAGGGAGAAAATTACATTATAGACTGCTGAATTTCGTAATTTTTAAAGTATTAAGAAGGGGACTTGTAATCATTTTGCACTCAGCATCTGAAGAAGGTGATTCATCGAAACGTGAGTCATCCGATTTTTTTTTATAATTCGATGTGGCCTATCATATACGGATAATAAAAGGCCTCTTGGCTTCGACTAGAATCATTAGCCAGCAACTGTTAAATTAAAGTCCGAAACTGATAACCTAATAAAGAGTTCCAAAATTAAAACCATACTCAAAACTAACATTTACGCCACAACGCTGATACGAATCAAACTCAAAGGAAGAACAAGAAGACTATGCGCCAAGGGGCTCTTCAATGCGACTTTATTCTTCATACACAAACAATAACTAAGCCACGGAAAGAAAGGTAATAACATAAGGAAGGACATATCGGAAAAATCAACGCAGATTTAGATTTTCAGTTTAAGTAACCTGATATATTCAAAAATTAATTCATAAATTTTTTTGTCAACCAGAGACAATAAAAACTCCATGTTGAATGGTTGATTGAATTTGGTGAGGAGACTTATTTTTGCTTGAAACTCAATAGATTGGAGACGATTATTAGTACAATTATAAAGTATAAACTTTAAAATAAAGACACTTGGCTTATGTTTCACAATGTAAAAAATATTTAGATACTGTATTTAGCAGTAACAAAAAGTCGACATGTTTCGAGTTATGAACTCATTATCAAGACTGACTACAGGAGAGTATTGCATCGTAATTTATAAAACAGACAAAAGCAAGGGTGATACCTGAAAATCAATTTGTTCGTTTACAAGGGGTAATTGACTATTATGGGCGGAACTTATTTCGAGAATTTCAAGAAGGTCAAGGCGTTTACCCTTGTTACCTGAATGTAACAATTTGGTTTTGTTGAAATCCAGGAAGTGATTGAATTTTATACAATGTTCAGAGAAGCCAGTGGTATTTTTGTTTTGTAAAATTGACTTTTTATGTTCTTCAACACGAATATTTATATTCCTTCCTGTCTGTCCAATATAGAAAGCAGGACATTCGTCGCAAAATATTTTGTAAATACCACTGTTTTCTCCGATGTTAGATTTTTCTTTATTATTGACCAATAATGACTTCACGTTTCTTTTATTTGTACAAATTGTTTTAACGTTATTTTTCGATAGTCTGTTACGAATTTTGCTACTCAAATTATGCACATAATTTATTGGGAAGTATTTTTGTTCTTCATTAATAGTTTTTTAACGTAGTATGATACACCACTTATTTTGTTTTCGAAGTGAGGCCTCGGTAGACCAGCGGTAAGGTGAACCGCCTTATACCGTTTGTAAACCGAGGATTGTGGGTTCGAGTCCCACCTCGCTCTTGGGCGTTGTGTCCGGAATTTAGTGGTTATATATGATTTAAATTGTTGGGTAAAGTACATAGTTGACAAACCCATTGGCCGTTCGGAACCGGCGTTAAAATCAATTGCCTTAAGATCAACGAAATATGTTTACTACCGTGACAACTACTTGACGTCCAGTCAGTTTGTAAACAACGCCTTTTAAGTGAAATTTTCGTCTGGTATTTGATGGTGCTTGATCAAAATGAGTGATTCAGATAAATACAGAAGCATCTTCGAGCAGTGCCGTTTATTCCCTCTTGCCTGAAAAATCTAAATTGAAAAACGATCAAACCTACGGTCGTTTTGCGTTTAATGGTGTGATGAAAACGGCTTGAAAAATGCCATAAATCTAATATTGAAGTTTCGCTTATCACTTGGTGAAACATGATTAAATACTGATATTTAAAATAAAAACACTTGGCTTTAAGTTTCACAAATATATTGAATAAAAATTAACAATTACATTAGTCAACTAGTTTCGGGTTATGGGCCCATTATCAAGACTGTCTTGATAATGGGCCCATAACCCGAAACTAGTTGACTAATGTAATTGTTAATTTTTATTCAATATATTTGTGAAACTTAAAGCCAAGTGTTTTTATTTTAAATATCAGTATGCCATAAATCATTCTTTCAAAATTTTCACGGACCGCATCATTTAGTGCTCTTACGAACATTTATCAATTCAGAAGCTTATCTTTTCGCTGTGGCACAATTGGGTAAAAAACCTTTTGTACAGTATTTGTACAATATCGATAAAAAATGTTTTGCATTTTCTTTTTGGTAATATACAGGGTGTATAAATAAAGTACCGTAAATTGGGGACTGTATAGATCTTGACGAGAAATCAAGAAAAGCTGAATAACATTTTTCGGTAAATCTTCCCGTTAACATTCTACAGAGTGATGAAGTGAAAGTGTTGAATACATAGCTTTTTACGGAATTTCAACATTTAATTTCAAGTTAATGTACACATTTTACGCTTACTGACATTGTATTTGTTTCATACTCACTGTGTTTCATTTGAATCTGACATAAGTATTCTTTTTTGAAAAATAAATTTTTTATTTTTGTAATTTCAGCCAAATTACTTTTTTTCAAACACCATGTGTAAGCAGCTGAGGTAGACATTTTCAACATAACCGTATTAAGATATTCATTTATGATGTCGCACTACCGTAACTGCTTAGGTGCGATTGTGAAAAAATAATTTACTATTAAATATCGCATTTTACAGGAAATAGCGATATTTTCTGTTT